>JAIOJX010000028.1:242913278-242925778 GCA_022376925.1 Tragulus kanchil
CTACTACACGGGTAAGGGGAAAGATTTCCTGAACTCATTTCCTAGAGCATAGTCATCTGCAGCCATAGATTCCAAGAAAATAGACTAATCAGAGTTTAAAGGGTGAATGGATGGTCAATCCCAATGCTCATGTCAAATCTCTCCACCGTCTCCTGGTGCTCGCCTGATAAGCAAAGGGTCGTCTACCAACAATGCCTCTCTCGACATTAATGAAAGAAGTCATGGCAGATCCTTGCCAGCGTGCAGAGGCTTAAGCACGTCTGATTTTCCTGTTTTCACTCTAAGGGGATTGATGGTTTTAAACTGTGGTGCTGGAGAAGACTCTTGAGAGTCCCTTGGACTGCAAGGAGATGAAATCAGTCCATCCTAAAGAAAATCAACCATGACTATCCATTGGAAGGACTGATGCTGAAGCTGAAGCTCTAATACTCTGGCCACCTGATGGGAAGTGCCAACCAACCAGAAAGGACCTTGATACTGATAATGATTGAGGGTGGGAGGAGAAGGGGACAACAGAGAATGAGATGGTTGGATGGCATCATTGACTCAATGGACATGAGTTTGAGCAAGCTCCCAGAAATGGTGAAGGACAGAGGATGCTTGGGGTGCTAGTCTACAAGGTCACAAAGAGTCAGACATGAGTGAGAAACCAATATCACACCTCACTTGGAGGCAGGGGCGTGTCCCCCATTTCCCAGGGGGGCTGCACATTCACCCCCAGGGCAGATGCCAGGGCTCAGCTTGACAGGGAGGACCAGACACAGAGTGGACCCAGGCAAGAAGTAGCATTTCCAACACCACAGCTGGCTACTGAGAATTTCATGAAAGGATCACACTGAATTACACTAAAAAGCAAGAATAAGGCCCACACACAGTATCCTCACACTTTGTGTGATTCTAAAAACTTCATACGTACATTGTGAAGCAAAACCAACCTAGAATAGAACACAAATTTCATAAGAAATGCTTAGAAATTCTTTTCCTTAAAGACCTCCAAACTATCATCTAAACGTTAAAAAAAAAAAAATGTACCATTACCAGGTCACTGTGATGGTCAATTTTATGAGTCAACCTGGCTAGGTTTTAGTGTCCAGTTATTCAAACACTAACCTAGTTATTACTGTGAAAGCATTTAATAAATGATTAAAACCTACAAAATAAAATAAAATTAAATAAGAAAAAAAATCACTACAAAACACCAATACATATATCTAAAAAAAACCTTTTACAAAAGGTAATCAAATTTAGAGGATTTTATGATAATATTTAAAGGGTGAATGGATGGTCAATCCCAATGCTCATGTCAAATCTCTCCACCGTCTCCTGGTGCTCGCCTGATAAGCAAAGGGTCGTCTACCAACAATGCCTCTCTCGACATTAATGAAAGAAGTCATGGCAGATCCTTGCCAGCGTGCAGAGGCTTAAGCACGTCTGATTTTCCTGTTTTCACTCTAAGGGGATTGATGGTTTTAAACTGTGGTGCTGGAGAAGACTCTTGAGAGTCCCTTGGACTGCAAGGAGATGAAATCAGTCCATCCTAAAGAAAATCAACCATGACTATCCATTGGAAGGACTGATGCTGAAGCTGAAGCTCTAATACTCTGGCCACCTGATGGGAAGTGCCAACCAACCAGAAAGGACCTTGATACTGATAATGATTGAGGGTGGGAGGAGAAGGGGACAACAGAGAATGAGATGGTTGGATGGCATCATTGACTCAATGGACATGAGTTTGAGCAAGCTCCCAGAAATGGTGAAGGACAGAGGATGCTTGGGGTGCTAGTCTACAAGGTCACAAAGAGTCAGACATGAGTGAGAAACCAATATCACACCTCACTTGGAGGCAGGGGCGTGTCCCCCATTTCCCAGGGGGGCTGCACATTCACCCCCAGGGCAGATGCCAGGGCTCAGCTTGACAGGGAGGACCAGACACAGAGTGGACCCAGGCAAGAAGTAGCATTTCCAACACCACAGCTGGCTACTGAGAATTTCATGAAAGGATCACACTGAATTACACTAAAAAGCAAGAATAAGGCCCACACACAGTATCCTCACACTTTGTGTGATTCTAAAAACTTCATACGTACATTGTGAAGCAAAACCAACCTAGAATAGAACACAAATTTCATAAGAAATGCTTAGAAATTCTTTTTCCTTAAAGACCTCCAAACTATCATCTAAACGTTAAAAAAAAAAAAATGTACCATTACCAGGTCACTGTGATGGTCAATTTTATGAGTCAACCTGGCTAGGTTTTAGTGTCCAGTTATTCAAACACTAACCTAGTTATTACTGTGAAAGCATTTAATAAATGATTAAAACCTACAAAATAAAATAAAATTAAATAAGAAAAAAAATCACTACAAAACACCAATACATATATCTAAATCTAATATAAAAATAAACTCTCTATTGATTATACTTTAACAAAAGGTAATCAAATTTAGAGGAGAATTTTTTAATGTCAGGAGAGCTAGCATGTTCACTAATATTCCAGTTGCACTGTCAGATTCTCTAGTTGTTGTCGTCTAGCAAATTCTTCCGGCAGGTAAGAGACATCTTTATTTTTAAATAATACGTTGTTCAAGATATTAATGTTGTGTTTATTTCCATATCCAAATAAAAGCATGTTTGAGGAATCATATCATGTTTATTATGTAGTTCAAAAATTCCATAAAACCCCTAACTTTTAAAAAAGTATCAGAATCATTGTTAATAATACACATTAAACTTATTGGGGAGGATAATAAGATTGTAGCAATTTAACTCAATTTGTGATCTGTTATTTTCCAGTTCATAAAGTGCTTTCCCATGTTTTCAGCTACTTTTGAGAGAGAAGATAAGATTAGAGCAGATACAACCACACTCATGTTACAGGTACAAAACGAAGGGATATTTCATAACAGCCCCCAAGAAAGTGATGCTTAAAATATGTTCACATATAGATACAATTAAATGCAAAGAATTAAGCTTAATGTAGGGAATTTCTTTATTAAGGTAATATATGAGAGAGTTTTCACTGAAAAGGCAGCATTAAGAATTTAATATGTTCTTTAATAACAAAAAATCAAAATGAATATGATTTTGGTTGGGTAATGTTATCAGTTTTTCAAAAAAATCTTCAACTAAAAAAGATCAAAAGGTTTGAACCAAAATCAGATTGCTAATCAACATTTCCATGAGTCTATGAACTTTATAATTCTTCACTAGATAAAATTATGATTTTATATTTCCACAAAATAAGCCACCTCACCTCCAAGCATTAATTGCCCTATCACCAACTTAAAAGTCAATGGATTTGGGCATAAATCTGAAGAAAATCGTAATTTGAAAAGACACATGCACTGCAATGTTCACAGAAGCTTTATCTACAAAAGTCAAGACACTGAAATAACCTGAATGTCTATCGACAGATGAACGGGTAAAGAAGATGTAGTCTATATATGCAACGGACTATTATTCAGCTACAAAAAAATGAAACAATGTCATCTGCAGCAATATGGATGAACCTAGAGATTTTCATACTAAGTCAAGTAGGTCAGAAAGAGAAAGACAAATACAATATGATATCACATACATGTGAAAATTTAAAAACTGGTACAACTGAATTTATATACAAAACATAAATAGACCCACAGACAAATAAAAGAAACATATGATATCAAAGGGAAAAGAGAGGAGAGATTGAATTAGAAGACTGGGATTTATAATAGCCTAAAAGGGGAAAGATTATGTGTATGTGTGTGTATATATATATATCACTTTGCTGCACACTTGAAACGAACACACTGGAAATCAACTATACTTCCATAAATTCTCTTTAAATAAAAACAGGTACCAGATTTGAAGCCTAGTTTCTGAGAAAAAGACGTGCACACGGAGAGGCATTCTGCAATGAGAAAAGAGAGATGGGCAGATCGCACAGTTCTGCAAGAAGAGACCGTGTGTTTGGACAAGGGCCTCAACCCAACAGTGGTCTCCCTTCCAGTGAAACTTGATCCAGTGATCACAGATGGGAAGAAACTCATGTGCCCATTCTACCGTGAATGAACTCTGCTCTTTCTCACTTGCAGAAATGACTGGGTCTATTTTCCTTCCTTTCTATCATTTCACTAGTAGCAGCACCCATTTCGTGTGGCCACCCCTTGCACTCGGGAGACACCATGCATGCAGATAGCTACGTCTGACATCTAGGACTGTAAGCTGTGGCAAATAGGGCTTTGTGTCTTGTTCTGGAACCTACATTGTCAGAGACAGTGAAATCAAATGACCTTCAAGAGTGGCTGTACCAGGGGGAGAGGAGAGCGTGTGAGTTCCTGTCCATCTATTGCCAAGAGCAAGTGGATCTCGGGTTTCCTGTAAGGGCACATTCTTACGGAAGCATCCATTTCTGGCTACTTGGTTAATCAGGAATGGAAAGTGGTTAATTTGTTAATTTGTACCTTTGCATATCATTTTTAAACCTCATTACTTACTTCATCTTTTTTTTAAAACTGACAAAAAGAAAATTAATTTACTCATTTGGCTGCCCTGGGTCTTAGTTGCAGCAAACAGGATCTTTTAGTTAGGCAAGTTGCACTGACTCCATGGATATGGAGTTAAGCAAATTCCAGGAAATAGTGAAGGACAGGGAAGCCTGGCATGCTGCAATCCATAGGGCTGCAAAGAGTCAGACACGACTGAGGTTCTGAACAAGTGTGGGATCTAGTTCCCCGACCAGGTACGGAACCCAGGGCCCCTGCACTGGACCCAGAAAAGTCCCCATGTTTCTTCTTAGTTAAGTGACTTTATACGATGTTATAGCTGCACACTTGAAACGAACACACTGGAAATCAACTATACTTCCATAAATTCTCTTTAAATAAAAACAGGTACCAGATTTGAAGCCTAGTTTCTGAGAAAAAGACGTGCACACGGAGAGGCATTCTGCAATGAGAAAAGAGAGATGGGCAGATCGCACAGTTCTGCAAGAAGAGACCGTGTGTTTGGACAAGGGCCTCAACCCAACAGTGGTCTCCCTTCCAGTGAAACTTGATCCAGTGATCACAGATGGGAAGAAACTCATGTGCCCATTCTACCGTGAATGAACTCTGCTCTTTCTCACTTGCAGAAATGACTGGGTCTATTTTCCTTCCTTTCTATCATTTCACTAGTAGCAGCACCCATTTCGTGTGGCCACCCCTTGCACTCGGGAGACACCATGCATGCAGATAGCTACGTCTGACATCTAGGACTGTAAGCTGTGGCAAATAGGGCTTTGTGTCTTGTTCTGGAACCTACATTGTCAGAGACAGTGAAATCAAATGACCTTCAAGAGTGGCTGTACCAGGGGGAGAGGAGAGCGTGTGAGTTCCTGTCCATCTATTGCCAAGAGCAAGTGGATCTCGGGTTTCCTGTAAGGGCACATTCTTACGGAAGCATCCATTTCTGGCTACTTGGTTAATCAGGAATGGAAAGTGGTTAATTTGTTAATTTGTACCTTTGCATATCATTTTTAAACCTCATTACTTACTTCATCTTTTTTTTAAAACTGACAAAAAGAAAATTAATTTACTCATTTGGCTGCCCTGGGTCTTAGTTGCAGCAAACAGGATCTTTTAGTTAGGCAAGTTGCACTGACTCCATGGATATGGAGTTAAGCAAATTCCAGGAAATAGTGAAGGACAGGGAAGCCTGGCATGCTGCAATCCATAGGGCTGCAAAGAGTCAGACACGACTGAGGTTCTGAACAAGTGTGGGATCTAGTTCCCCGACCAGGTACGGAACCCAGGGCCCCTGCACTGGACCCAGAAAAGTCCCCATGTTTCTTCTTAGTTAAGTGACTTTATACGATGTTATAGCTACACACTTGAGGAGTAACAGTGCGCTAACCATCCAATTCACACCCAGGTGGCCTCTCTCAATCACACTCATGCACAGCACAACCACAACCCTGACGGCAGCTCTCAGACCCACAGAGAAGTGACCTGAGAGCTTCCAGCCCCCTCGGGGTTGTCCATTTCTTCCAAAACTTCTTATAAGTATGAGTGGGGTTCCCATGTTCCTCTCTTCTGCCTTTGTCTCATCACCCCTTCCTTTTTTTTTTTTTTTTTTGCCTCTAAATCATCATTTATTTTTCATCCATCTTTACTCTTTGGCCTGTGTGGGCCTCCCATCACAGTGGCCTCTCTCACTGCAGAGCACCAGTTCTGGGCGCATGCGCTTCAGAGTGCTGGCTCCTAATTGGACACATTGGCCCAGCCGCTCCACTGCATGTAGGATCTTCCCAGGCTGGGGTGGAACCGGCGCCCCCTGCACTGCAAGGTGGACTCTTTACTCACTGGACCACCAGGGAAGTCCCAACCACCACCCCTTCCTTTTATCTCTCCTGCCTGTCTGTCTTTCTGGCGTCCTTCTCCACTTCACTCAGCTCACCTTCTCTCTGTCTACTCTTGTCAGCCACTAAAACTACTAAAGCCCACCCCTGGAGGAGAGCTGGGATCCTAGACGACAGAGAACATGCAGCGTTGTAGGAAGCACTGAGGACTTCTCACTCAGATGCGCATCCTCTCTAAGATGGAATTTGCCCCGGATGAAAAGAGGTGGGTGCCTCGGGGTGCCTTGTCAGGATAGAAGTGAAACAAACTCCTGACCCCAAAGACATAGGGGGGCTCTTTACATCAGGGTGCAGGGACCACACTGATGAAGGGACTTAAATCTGCCTTGGGAACAAATCAGAAGTCTAAGGACAAAAACAGGCATATGGCTGTTGAACACATGGAGATAATACATGGGTGATAGCATATTTAAAAGTGGAATTCAAAAGTCATAAAATGAGTATAACAATGCAGAAAACATAAGCACAGTCAGAAATATTCATACTGTTCTCTAGGCACAGGATCACAGATTGCAAGAGGAGACAGAAAGACACCCGATACATTTTGGAGGCTTCAGTCTCAAAACTGCGAGGTAACCAGGCTGCGAGAGCCTGTGTACGGAATCCATATGGCAACCCGGGGCCAAGTGTGTAAGCAAAGACAGGCGTCAGCTGGGCATGAGCCAGCAGGCCTGTATTTTTCTTTAAAAAAAAAAAAAGAAAGAAACTTTGATAAAACGAAAGCAACCTTCTAAAATTATCTGAGAAACAGTGGCAAGTACAAAGAAAATCCAACAAACAAGGCAATCCTTCCTCTTTTCTCCCACGAGGACATCTTGGAGCCTTCTGCCTTCACGGCTTTCCCGCCTCCTCTCTCCAATGCCTGATCACCTTTCTCCCACCTGTAGGGTCCGTAATTGGCATCCATGCCATGCTTCACCACCCCAAGGAAAATGAACACGGGTGTCTTATTAATTTTACCACCGCACACTTGTTCCTCTTAAACCACAATTCTTGTTTGAACTCTGGATTAGTTAGGAAAATGCCCCAGGGTCCCATCTAATGCCTCAGAAAATCAGAGCTGATCTGCGTCCTCAAAATATAGCACGGCACGCTTGAATCTTTGTTTTCCTTCTTGTCAGCCACTAAAACTACTAAAGCCCACCCCTGGAGGAGAGCTGGGATCCTAGACGACAGAGAACATGCAGCGTTGTAGGAAGCACTGAGGACTTCTCACTCAGATGCGCATCCTCTCTAAGATGGAATTTGCCCCGGATGAAAAGAGGTGGGTGCCTCGGGGTGCCTTGTCAGGATAGAAGTGAAACAAACTCCTGACCCCAAAGACATAGGGGGGCTCTTTACATCAGGGTGCAGGGACCACACTGATGAAGGGACTTAAATCTGCCTTGGGAACAAATCAGAAGTCTAAGGACAAAAACAGGCATATGGCTGTTGAACACATGGAGATAATACATGGGTGATAGCATATTTAAAAGTGGAATTCAAAAGTCATAAAATGAGTATAACAATGCAGAAAACATAAGCACAGTCAGAAATATTCATACTGTTCTCTAGGCACAGGATCACAGATTGCAAGAGGAGACAGAAAGACACCCGATACATTTTGGAGGCTTCAGTCTCAAAACTGCGAGGTAACCAGGCTGCGAGAGCCTGTGTACGGAATCCATATGGCAACCCGGGGCCAAGTGTGTAAGCAAAGACAGGCGTCAGCTGGGCATGAGCCAGCAGGCCTGTATTTTTCTTTAAAAAAAAAAGAAAGAAACTTTGATAAAACGAAAGCAACCTTCTAAAATTATCTGAGAAACAGTGGCAAGTACAAAGAAAATCCAACAAACAAGGCAATCCTTCCTCTTTTCTCCCACGAGGACATCTTGGAGCCTTCTGCCTTCACGGCTTTCCCGCCTCCTCTCTCCAATGCCTGATCACCTTTCTCCCACCTGTAGGGTCCGTAATTGGCATCCATGCCATGCTTCACCACCCCAAGGAAAATGAACACGGGTGTCTTATTAATTTTACCACCGCACACTTGTTCCTCTTAAACCACAATTCTTGTTTGAACTCTGGATTAGTTAGGAAAATGCCCCAGGGTCCCATCTAATGCCTCAGAAAATCAGAGCTGATCTGCGTCCTCAAAATATAGCACGGCACGCTTGAATCTTTGTTTTCCCTTCTTGACGGTGCATAAAACCAACAGATTTCAATAAACAACCGTCAGGACAACCCGGGTTGCCTCAGTGTAATTCTAAGGCTCTGTGGCAATATCTAACCATGTAAAGAAGATGATAAAGTACAAACATTCAGTCAAATATGAAAGCAGGATTGCTTTTCTCTTACGGAGCTGGATAACAGCATCCACCAAGGGGCCTGAGAGCAATTTCCTCTCACTCTTTGTTTTCCCTCTTGTACTAGGAAATGTGATATAAACATGTGATGTGTGTTTAATAACAGTGGTTACTAAACCATCTCTAACACGGGTTTGTGGACAGAGCTTATCAATCCCCAGGTGTCCTTCTCCATGAGCCCTCTGCAGGGAAAAACTGTGACTTTGATGGAAAGCTGTCCAGCGGGCCACTTGGTCATTTGATTCGAGGACAGTGGCATAGGCGTGGTTTGGGAAGGAACAAGGGAAAAGGAGGCGATAGAGATTTTAAGAAGAGGTCATGGGCAGAATTTATTCGTTGTTTTCCTTAAAGAGTTCTCAGACTTCACTAACATCTAGAACTGCAATTGCTAATAATTCCAGCCCTTCCCTAGTTCTCATTACATAGCAGAAGCTGCTCTATAGCTATCTGAAATAGGAAATGGCCTTTTCTTAAAAAGGGTCAAATGATTGCAAGGTGTACCATTGCTACAGCAACAGTTTTTAACGTTGTTTCTAATACTTTGAAAGTGATCATTTTGTCAGCTGTATCCTCCACTACTTCTTTTCTTTAAACTTTTATTTTACTTTTAACATTTACAGAGCTTTGTTGTTCACAGATACGTATGTTCCCAGATTAGTCATATGTATATCCCCCCCATCCCACTCCTCCAAACAGTCATACAGCACCCCTGAAGGATCCCCTTTTCTCACAGAGCAATGACTATGGCTATTTTCTTCACAGGCCTTCATGCTACTTCCTTTACGCCTCCCACCTACTGTTCGTTCCCCACAATGTCCCTATGCCCACTGACCATGTCTGCTTCTCCATTGCTTCACTGCATGTGCCATCATCACCATCCTACTAGATTCCATATATATGCCTCCACTACTTTTAAAAAATTTTTTGTCCTCTTTTATTAGTTTTTTATTTATTTATTTTCATCCATGCTTACTCTTTGGCCTGTGTGGGCCTCCCATTGCAGTGGCCTCTCTCCTTGCAGAACACCTGCTCTGGGCGCATGCACTCCAGAGTGCTGGTTCCTAATTGAATACACTGGTCTAGCTGCTCTATGGCACGTGGGATCTTCCCAGGCAAGGGATGGTACCGGTGCCCCTTGCACTGCAAGGCGGACTCTTTACCCAGTGGACCACCAGGGAAGTCCTACTCCACTACTTTTTGACTTAGAATTTTGAAAAGAATACAAAGAAACACAAATGACAGCTTCCTGGGCAGCACACCTGCCCTAAGCCACGCCCCTCGATAACAACGTGCCACTGGTCCTGCGTCATGCCCCTCTCTCTCTAGGAACAGACCGGACTGTCCTCACTGGTGGTGTACCATTTGCCACACAGATGATGCCTCTGTGCCCCTAAACAGTTCAACATCATCTTCCAAGAATAAGGACAGGCTTTTACATACCATGGGACAATGACCAATTTTAGAAAACTAAGATCTAACTGGGAATGCCTTTGCATCAAGTAACTTACAAACAGTAGCTCCCAAGCTCCAATCACAGGTAAAAATATGTTTCCTTAATTGTAAAGTCTCTCCCAACTCCTCACTGCAAGGAACTAAACAGACCAAGTGCTTCCTGAGGGAAAAGCGCTGTCTTGCTAATTTCCAGGATCACCCATGAGAGCCTCACAACCAGGACAAGTGGACACTGTTAGCAGACTTTCAAAATTATGCTCCAAGGACTTCCCTGCTGGTCTAGTGGTTAAGACTCCACATTTCCAAGGCCAGGGTCACAGGTGTGATCGCTGGTCAGGGAACTGAGATTCCACATGTCACATGGTGCAGCCCCCTCCCCCACAAAAACTTACGTTTCAGATGCATCTAGAGCAATAGACGAAGTGATTCTTGACTATGCTCAACATCATTAAGGTTGACAAAACCCATATATTTGGCACAGTTTTGATTCTTAAAATAAATGCCCTGACCATGTCTGCTTCTCCATTGCTTCACTGCATGTGCCATCATCACCATCCTACTAGATTCCATATATATGCCTCCACTACTTTTAAAAAATTTTTTGTCCTCTTTTATTAGTTTTTTATTTATTTATTTTCATCCATGCTTACTCTTTGGCCTGTGTGGGCCTCCCATTGCAGTGGCCTCTCTCCTTGCAGAACACCTGCTCTGGGCGCATGCACTCCAGAGTGCTGGTTCCTAATTGAATACACTGGTCTAGCTGCTCTATGGCACGTGGGATCTTCCCAGGCAAGGGATGGTACCGGTGCCCCTTGCACTGCAAGGCGGACTCTTTACCCAGTGGACCACCAGGGAAGTCCTACTCCACTACTTTTTGACTTAGAATTTTGAAAAGAATACAAAGAAACACAAATGACAGCTTCCTGGGCAGCACACCTGCCCTAAGCCACGCCCCTCGATAACAACGTGCCACTGGTCCTGCGTCATGCTCTCTCTCTCTCTAGGAACAGACCGGACTGTCCTCACTGGTGGTGTACCATTTGCCACACAGATGATGCCTCTGTGCCCCTAAACAGTTCAACATCATCTTCCAAGAATAAGGACAGGCTTTTACATACCATGGGACAATGACCAATTTTAGAAAACTAAGATCTAACTGGGAATGCCTTTGCATCAAGTAACTTACAAACAGTAGCTCCCAAGCTCCAATCACAGGTAAAAATATGTTTCCTTAATTGTAAAGTCTCTCCCAACTCCTCACTGCAAGGAACTAAACAGACCAAGTGCTTCCTGAGGGAAAAGCGCTGTCTTGCTAATTTCCAGGATCACCCATGAGAGCCTCACAACCAGGACAAGTGGACACTGTTAGCAGACTTTCAAAATTATGCTCCAAGGACTTCCCTGCTGGTCTAGTGGTTAAGACTCCACATTTCCAAGGCCAGGGTCACAGGTGTGATCGCTGGTCAGGGAACTGAGATTCCACATGTCACATGGTGCAGCCCCCTCCCCCACAAAAACTTACGTTTCAGATGCATCTAGAGCAATAGACGAAGTGATTCTTGACTATGCTCAACATCATTAAGGTTGACAAAACCCATATATTTGGCAACACGGTCATTTTTTGAACACGTATTTTAACAGAAATATTTTTTCCGTCACAGAGAAACCTGAAACACTGCCCTAACCCTTGATTTATTTTGAAAGCTGTTTGGCATGTGCAGCATTGATTCGGATTTTTACTATCCAAGGGAAACCCCCAGTGAAAAAGGGGGTTATCATTGGAGGTTGATCCCAGGGTCACTGAACTGTGGCATTCTTTCATCACGCCTTGCTGTCAAAAAGAAAAATCTTTCAAAAGAAAAGCAAGACTCTCCAAACTGACTTCTATTAAAATTAATTTTTAAATAACTGCTTGGTTTTATCACTACTTCCCCAAATGCTAATTAATTCTAACTCTAAACTATGTAATTATAATACTTGTGCTGAAATACAAATTATCTGGTGCCCCTGGGGTGAACAAGTTAGAATATATTTCATGTTCCATTCAGCGATTCCGGAGACCATGGAAACAATGTGGCAGCCCCTGGCTGGCGCCCCTCCCCTCCCCCATGCCTGCCGTTTCCGGTTCTTCCTCTTCATCAGGAAGACAGAAACGGAGCTGACAGTTGGCACCCTGTTTAATGCCTCTCTCCCTGGAGCTGGGAGAAACGGAGGACGCCAAGTTATTTTTGGCCAGGACGCGAAACGCACAGAACCTTCAGGAGCCTTCATTTAGTCAGTGGCCTAAGTGGCCGCCAATACACCTGCAGAATGTTAATCGACGTTGCCAT